>JANUWF010001884.1:0-42500 GCA_026120185.1 Voacanga thouarsii | reverse complement strand
ATTGAACATAGAGCTTATTGGGCCATTATACTTGTTAACTTTGATTTCGAGTCTACAGGCAAACAAAGATTGTTTCAATTAGATGAATTGGAGGAATGGCGTGTTGCAGCCTATGACACCTCCAAGAGTTATAAGGAGAAGGTGAAAAGATGGCGTGACAAAAAGCTTCAACCTAACCGTAAGTTCTACGAAGGTGATCAAGTCTTGTTGTTTAACTCCCGCTTAAGACTCTTTCCAGGAAAGCAAAAATCATGAAGGTTCGACCTATTTCTTGTTTGTAAAGTATTTCCATCTAGTGCTATTGAAGTGTCCCATCGTGAGAAAGGTACCTACATAGCCAACGGAAATCGTTTGAAATGCTATTTTGGAGAGGGCCTTATCAGTTTGGATGGTATCAATTTCCCCCCCTATGAGGCTTAATCTCTCCTCTAAAGGAGCTTCTCCATTATCTTGTCTTATATTTTATGTTTAGTTTCTTGTTTTAGTTTTATGTATATTTTGTTTAAACTTATCATTATTAAGGTAATATGCTCCTCGGCAGGAATTCAACTCTTTTCGTGGTTATGAAAATTATTTCTTTTTCTTGCCTTCTTCCCCTCTATTTTTCTTAGTCCCTTGGTAATGCTTTATTGTTATATTTTGGGCCATTAAGGATAATGTCCAATTTAAGTGTAGGGGAAGAGTTCAATGCTTTCATCAAGTGCATCTTCTTGAAATTTTGAGAATATATAGATTTTGAGAACATTTTGTAGCAGACTATTTTTTGCCTAAATTGGTTTGGTTTGCCTATGATAAGGTTGTAATTTTCTTTTTAGCCTTGGATAGGGGTTTGTCAACCAATTGGTTGGATTTTGTTGAAGTAAACCTGTATATTAAGTTGAGTATAGTTAATTCTTGAAATTTTAAGTTAACATTGGTTGTACTTTAGTGTTTGAATTTTATTCTGTTCCTTAAGTTTAAGTAGGGATGATATGATGAAAAATGGGGAAAGTTGTTAATTAATTCCTACTTCATGGTATTAAAATTTTCTTTAACTTTATGTTGTGAATAAGGATGGTGAGGGAAAAAAAAAGTTCGGGAGTGCAAAGCACATGTCCTCTGACGAAAAACAACATGTGATAATAGAAAAATGAGTGAGTGAAAAAATATGCTTTTATCTTTTAAAAAGTAAAAAAAATAAAAAAGAAGATCTCTACTGAAAAAAGGGGTCAATATGGAAAAAAGTAGCAAGTATTGTTCGGTGCATTCTCTTGAGGCTATCTCGAAGGCAAAAGAAACAGAAAAGAGAAAAATGATGACTACAAGGATGCTAATACGGTGAATGAAGAGAAAGACATCCACTTGAAGCTATCAATTCCCTAAGTCTTCAAGAAAAAAAAGAATGGAGTGTTTCCTTATTTTGGTACTTGAGGTTATGCAAAGTTGATTCTATGATGCTTGAAGTTAGTTAACGTCTTGACTTATATGATTTTCGTTGTTTTTGTTTTAGCTTTGCAGGTGGAATAATTTTCTCGTACTAAGTATGAGATTGATTAACTTAATTTTGAGGGCCTTGGAGATATTTGGTTTAACACAAGAGCTTGCAAAAGTTTTTCTCGAAGGGTAGAATGAATAATGAGTCTTTGTTCACGATTGAAGGAGAATTGTGGCTTTATTGTGGATGAACATATGTTGAGGTTGTAGTTTTATTTTGCATTGTCTTAAGTATTTGCTTGTGGACAATCAAAGGTTTAAGTGTGGGGGAATGTGATAGGGCTTAACTTTAACTATATTTTCCTAATTATTTGAGGTTATTTTATAATACTTTTGATTCAATAACTAGCCAATTCACTTCCTATTAGATATTTTGCCTGTGGAACGTGTTTTGGTGATTTTATGCAGAAATTGATAAAAATGGAGTTAAAAAGGTGGAATTCTAGCAGGTATCTGGGGCCAGCCTGGAGAAGCCGTATTGGCGCCAGCCTTGCTCTGGAATTTCAGGGCACAGGGAAAAAATGTAGAGCAATCATGGGTTTCTAGTGAAGAACCGCCGTCAGCCCAGAGGAGGTGAGCTGGCATTGGCCCTTGTCTATCCAGAGGTAGTTTAGAAGTCCTTTTGTGAGCAGAATTGGGAATTCCCTAAGAAGTTTTGTAGTTTACAACTTGTACTTGGCCCAGAACTTCTAGGAAATGTTTTTTAGCGACCAGGAGGCCTATATAAAAAAGAAGAATTGAAGTTTAACATATAAATTCAAGGATAAAAGCTGGAATCATTCATTAAAGGAAGAATTCATCACTAAAATGGCATTATTTAAAGAAAGTCTTCAAGGAAGAAAAGGGCTTGTTTATGAGCTCTCTCTAAAATCTTTTTTTCTTTTTCTTTAAATAATGATGAGATCAATGTTTTTATTCTATTTAGATATTATTTTTGGATTTGTGATGTTGAATTAATCTAGTCTTTTATTCAATTAATTACTATTTTTGATATTTGATTACTTGTTTTTAGTGATAAATTGATGAGATTAGACCATTCTTCTAATTAACTTGAGAAAGAGGTTAGGAGATTATTTTAATTACTTAATTCTAATTTTATTTTCTTAATTAACTTGAATAAGAGGTTAAGTGGAGAATTTCAGTAATCAAAAGTTGTTGATTTCACCTAGAGATATGAGAATTAATGAATTTCATGCCTTTAACACCTACAGGTATGGATAACTATCAATGACTTGTGTTCTATGCATGTTTTAGTTGTTCTAGTGAAATAGAGATGTCCATTAAATTAACTAAGAGACAATAAAACCACAACTCGAGAGAGAGTGGATTTTACATTACTCTTTCATGATGCTAAGATAATAATTAACTGCGATATTTGCTAATAATTCAATGCCATGTCTTCAAGAGTATCTATCTAATTTCATATTTTTTTTCTCTCCTAGAGTTTTGTATATTTTTGTCTTTATTTTTACCTTTATTCTTTATCACTTTATTTGGTCAGTTAAACAATGATTGAAAAGTAACTAACAATAGTTGTTCCTTAAGGATTGATACTCGTTAATTCCCTATATTAAGCTTAATGATGAGTATACTTTCTTATATGGGTGATTTGAGAATTAATTTTTTAATTAAAACTTGATTGGGAATGGAATTAAACCTGAATGATTTTTTATAACCCAAATTTGATGCATCACAGAAACATAGGATCAAATGAGAATATACATGTTTTGGAAGAAAGGATAGCTATGAAGGAACGCATAAAGAACTTTGGTTCTAACTCTTGAACCTCTTTTTATTCACTCAAATTCCTAATTTCCTAATGGTTACAAATAAGAAACCTTAGCCTATTTATAAGCAAAGCCATGGTTCCCTGGAGTGTTAGAAAATTCTACAAACTCAGCTAAAACACATGCTTCTATCTGTTGCAGCTTTCTACATAAGTCTACAAGGTTCTAGCATGAACTAAGCATCTCATGTATAGTTGTAGAACTTTTCACAGTGTATAATATTAGCCTAAAAGTTTTCGACAATGCTCTACAAGATTCCCTAAGTTAACCAATTAAAATTCCACTAGTTTCTAGAATGTTCGCTACATGGGAACCTTTCTCGTTTCACTTTGGGCACCTGGTCTATGTTCCATCTAGAATCTTCTAGACATTTCCTATTCAGATACCTATTTAGTTCTCGAACCTAGGTGCCCATTCTCTCTCGAACCTTCTAGAGCTATCTCATTTGGGCACCTATCTAGCTTATAACTAGGATCCACTCTAGAACTTTCCAAAGCAATTTATCCTGGGTACCCCTGCCCTGTGGTCAGGCACCTAGCCTCTTGTGTCCTATTTATATTCTAACCTTCCAGAATAGCCTCCTAAACAGCACTAGTTTAGTTCCCGCTACAACTATTCGCATCTATCATTCCTCTAGGCACCTATCCATCCTTTAGGTGGCTATTATCCTATTGGTTCCTGTTTTAGCTCATTGGCTTCTTGGGCACTTGATCTCCATATGTTGATGCCTGTTTCCACCTTTGGGCACCATTATCCAATATTAGTACCCATCGTCTCTTTTGGTATTGACCTAGTTGAGAGTTTTCTCCATTTAGACCATGACATTCTCCTCTATCTGATTTGGTATTATATATATATATATATATATTATACATACATAAATACATAATGCCTTAGCTACCTCCTCATCCCTTTATGACAAGGTAAATTGGAACAATCTTTTGACTGGCACCCAAATGGTCTCAAACTTAGGTAGCCTTTGCCTCTTTACCAAGTACTACTATCTAAATCAAAACTTCTTTGGTCGGTCCTTAGGTACCCTATACCCAAACTCTCATCGGACTTTTGTTTCACTAATTGTTGCATGTCCCCCCTATTAGTATTATGTCGTAGTGACAATCATTTGTATAATGTATTTTGTATATTTATTAAAGAAAGTGATGAGGATCATGTTCACCATGAAGACCAATCAGAAGAAGGGGGAGTAATCTTGCAAGGGCCAATAATGAGATTGCGCAACAAGAGAATTCAAGGAAGCTTCCAAGCTTTCATGAAACTAATTTTTGAGGATGGAGGAACATTGGAAGGAAGTTGAAGGTGTCCATAAGTTTAATTTGATGATTGTACAAGAAGAAATTCAACAAGAAATCATGCTAGTGCAAAAAAAGTGGAAGAAAATGGTGAAGAATAGGCAAATTAAGTCTCCTATAGTGACCAGTATCGGATAAGCCACTGAACCGATGCTGGAAGAAATAGTAGCTTATGTTAAGAAGATCAGATATAGAACCAATGCAAGATAGGACACTGAACTGATGCTGAATGAAAATAGCAATGAAAGTCACAAAGGGTAGCAGAAAACCGGCACCGATGGTCCACAAAACCGACGCCAATAGTTGTTGGGCCAACAATTGCAGAACAATGTTTTTTCTTTAGTTGTCTGATATTTTATGTTTTGTAATTATCTTTTCAGAATAAAACATGTATTAAAGCTTCTCTAAACATATATTAGGGTTAGGGTTGTATAAATACCCCTTTATGTGATTTGACAAGACAATTAACTCATATATTATTAAATACTTTAAAAAGAGGCTTGAGAGGTGAGACCTCTTATTCATATTTTGTTCAAGACCAAACTAAGGCATTAGTCCAACCATTGCAGACTCTCTAAAATCCTAAGATAATCTATTTTGGATTTGTTCAATTAGGTCTTAGAAGCTTTGTTCTTCTTTGGTTGTATTTTTTTTTTTTTTCCAATTGGGTGCCTGTAGTATTCTACTTCTTCATTCTTGAATTCCTTCATTGTTTCAAGGGTATTAGGTGAATCTATGGTAGACTTACTACTAACCTTTTGGGTCTTTGAAGCATTAATCTTCAGGGGGTTTATTAGGTTGAGAAAGGATAGCTCTATTTCTCTTTAGCCACTAAAATTTCTTTGCTTTGGTCCTATTGATATTGCTGAGGTTTATAGACAATTAGCCACCAATATTCACCACAAAAAATCACCCCAAGCATATATCAAAGATTTTGGTATTAGAGCAAGGGCAGCTTTAGTTCTAATCCAAAGTTGAAAACCAGAAAAAAAAAAAAAAATGGGGGGGGGGTGGTTAAGAAAAGTTGAAGAAAGCTAGGCAAATCCCGTAACTAAAATAAATAGCTTGAAAAGATGAAGAAAACTTCATTTCTCTTGTTATTCATGTATGCAATTTACTCTATGATGTTGGTATATTATTTAGGAGCAATTTTTCTAATATTTGTAATGGAATTGGGATTATATTGGTGTGAATTCCTGCTATGTCTTGAGTGATGTGATTGAAGCCAAAGTGTTTAATAATTATTTTATGAGAATATTTGTGGCTATAATTGAGAGTTATTACTTCTTATTCACATTTCTTGGGATATTGGGACTTGGTATAACACTATATTATTTAACTCTATACCCATTGAACTCACCTTACTATTGCTTACTTGTGATAATCTTGTTCTTCATAATTCTACATATTAGTTGATCTTATCTCTTTGTTTCTTGTTGGAATTACTTCCTTATACCTCTGGTACTCATTCTTCTATCATTAAGCCTTTCATTTCTTGAAATTCTAACTTCAAACTTATTTATTTTTTAGGTGCCCAACAAGTATTTGTAGAAATTTCCCTAAGATCCCCTAATTGAAAATTTTTTATTATTTTTATTATTATTATTATTTTCTTGTTGGACCACTTAGATAGACTAAAACCTTTTCTATTGGGGAGGCTTAGGATTGAATAAAAAGGCTTTGAGTATTGAAAAGAAGACAAGAGGGTGAATTTATCATCAAAAGAGCCAAAAGAAGAATAAAGACGAGGGTACAGTGACTACACAAGTGAAAGTAAGGATCCATCTTTTTAACTAATATCTTTTATAGGTTTTATTTATTGAGTATTTCATTGCAATAGGCTAACCAAAGTGGACCTGAACAAGAACCAATTGATGGTAGGACTTTGTGTGAGGATATACATGCTATGATGAGAACATTACAAAGTGGGTTTGCAAACATGACAAGAGAATTAACAGGTTTAAGAAATCAATATGTTCAATCTTTTACCGTGGCACAAAGAAAAGGGCAAGAACAATTTCAGGCCCCTAGACTTAAAATGAGGGTTGCTATCTACACTCCTCCGTTGAATGCCCGACATGATGAAAAGTGGAATGAGCACTCTATTGGTGAATTCCAACAAGCTTTGTTAAGAGGAGGAAGATAATGCACAAGAGGTGGGTGAGGTAGGGTGCAAGGAAGGAATGGTGGAAATAGTCTAAGAGGGTTAGAGAGAGTTTGAAGGAGTTAGAGAATGGTATGAATGGAAACATGGAGAAGATTATAGGGAATAAAATAGAAGATTGGGAAATAGAGGAAGCAGGAGAGAGAAAATGAAGAGGAGAGTGATGTATATGAATTTAGGTATAAAAATCATATAAAAATAAGCACATTCCAAATCAAGTTTAAATTAAAATGTAAAGCCCAAATTACACATATGAGTAAGCGTGCTCATCATTAAGCATAGCATAAGGTTTAACACGAGTGTCGATCTTCAAGGAACAAATATGCCTTAATCACTTTTCTTTTATTGTTTAACCGACTCAATAAAATAAAAAAGAATAAAAAGGAAAATAAAATAAAAGAATATAAAAGAATATAAACATATCAAGGATAGAGAATTATGTAACTCAAACCATTATTTTGACAAACATGATCTTAAAGTACCAAATCATTATTATAACTAATCATTCTCTTAGCATCATGAAGGATTAAGATAGATTCACTTTTTTTCCAATCCATGAAATCTCTATCTTCTAGGTAAATTAGCATTACATATCCTGTCTTAACTAATTCACCCAAAACATGCATTAAACATAATCCTTGATTAAATCTCCATATCCTAGCAAATTTAAAACATGAAATTAACCAAGGAATCCATATCCTAACAGATATCAATTAACCTTTAATTACGTAGTTCTTGGCGATTAACCCATTTTTCAAACAAGTTAAAAGACAACAAATATAAAATTAATGAATTGAGACCACCATCAACCCCTTTTCCAAGCAAGTTAAAGGAAGAAACAACAAATTAATCTCGTAATCAGCATAAGTAATTAAATACCAAGAACAACAATTAATTAATCAAAAAATCAAAGTAACTCTAAAAATCATGAATACAAAAAACAATGTCAAATTAAAATAAAATAATTAATACATCATTGTTCAAGAAAAGAAAACAAAGTTAAAAGAAAACACTTATAGACACTCCTTCTTCTTCCTCCTTCATAGACCCTCTTATACAATCCTCCTTGATTTGATGAATTCCTCCTTGATTTTAAGTGATTTACATTTTGATCCTTGAATTCATTGTTTAAACTTATGTTTTCCCTCTATTTATAAACTTTAGAAGTGCCTAAATTCGTCCTTCTAGAGTTTCTAGCCGAATAGAAGTAAGAAAATACTAAAACTCTTAAAATTGCCAAAAATGAGCACAAAAATTGAGGCACCGCCTCTGTACTAGTGCATAGCCGGCGCCGTCTGTCCTGCCTAGGGCTGGCGCCGGTTGTGTTCTACTTCTTTATCCGTTCGCCGATTTTTCTTCATTTTTGTGCCAATTCTTCCAGATTGCAGCTATCGCCGCCTCTGGCTCCTAACCGGCACTGACTTTGTTCTGTTCCGTAATGATTTTGCCTTATTTTACTCCTAAAATCTGAAATAACATACAAAATACCTTTCCAAGGGTAAAATCTCAACTATGAAGGAATATGACCAATTATTGCACAAAATGTATCACAAAATGGTCTCAAATTACTAGGAAATATATGACTAATTTAGGCCCTATCAGAGAGAGAGTTGAACCATATTAAAATAAAAGTACCCACATTTTTCAGAAAGAGTGATCCCAAATCCTACTTTGGATAGGAAAAAAAGAAATAAATATTCTTCGAGTGACAAACCTATAGTGAAAGAACAAAGGTAATGTTGGCTATTTTGAAATTTTCAGAGTATGTTTGAGTCTTGCGGGAGCAAGTTAGTACTCAAAGGAGGCAAATATGAGTGGAACTACTGGTAACTTGGAACTTGTTGAAGAACATAATAAGAGTGAGATTTGTGCCTTGCTATTATTACAATAACCTCTACCAAAGACTTCAATTCTTCAGGTAAGGGAATAAGAGTGTAGAGGATTATTATAAGAAAATAGAAGCGATGTCGATGAGGGAACATGTCATTATGGATCCTAGGGCAACAAAAGCTAGATTTTTAAGATGTATAAATTGGGACATAGTTAATTTGGTAAAATTTCACTGTTATGAGAGTATGGTGGAAGTGATTCATATGGCTATGAAGATTAAAAGGCAACTAAAGAGGAGGGCTTTTGCTAAGACTACACCGCCAAATCCAAACACTTCTAGTAAGATACCTATTAAGAAAGATAATGCTCCTAAACCTTTCCAAAAGGATTAGAATTAGCTAAGAGAATGATGGAAACTAAGGGAAGGTTGGAGTAAGGACAAAAGGAATGCCATGGAAAGATCACAATGGAATAAAGATCAAGTGCTTTAAGTGTCTTAGATTTAGACATACCTCTCATGAATGCCCTAGAAAGAGGAGTATGTACATTAACCCCTATGGAGAAGTCTCTATTGAGGAGAAAGATAAAGGAGAAAGGTATATTAATGATCAAGAAGAGAATGAGAATGGGGAAAGTGATGAAGAATACATTTTTGGTCAAGAATATGCCTTAATTGGAGTTATAAGAAGATCTTTGAATTCTCAAGCTATTGAGGACCAAAACCGTCAACAATGAGAGAACATATTTTACACAAGGTGTGTAATCAACAAGACACCTTGTTGTGGGTAGCGAAAATTGCACCATTGTGGTTAGTGCAAACTTGGTTAATGAGTTGGGCATAAGTTAGATAAAACATCCATAACATTACAAGTTACAATGGTTAAATAATAGTATGAAATAATGGTTAGCAAATAAATTTTAGTGTCCTTTGAGAAAAGGAAGTACAGGGATAACGTGCTATGTGATGTGCCATCGATGAAAGTGTGCCACTTGCTTCTAGGGAAGCCTTAGCAATATGACTTACGTGTGAAGCATAATGGAAATAAGAATACCTACGCACTGCTTAAATAAGGCTCTAAATTCACTCTTACTCACTTGCCCTAAGTGAGGTTAATAAAGAACAAAAAATTATAAGAGAAAAAGAAAAGAAAAAGGGTGCATATGTTGCAAACAAAAACAAGAGTTGGAGAGGAAAGAGCAAGAGAGGAAAGAAATGGAGTTGAGAAAGAGAATGGAAAAATAAATGTCCTTGACCATCAACGATAGGAATAAGCAGTGGAGGTAAAAGAAAAGTGAACTATTTTGCAAAATGAAGTGAGGTCATAAAGGCAATAGAAGCTAAAGATCTGGTTATTTTTCTTATTTACAAAGGTTCTTATGTTTCCTCTAACGAATCTATATATTTTTTGCACAATGAAATTTTAGCTATTCTCTAAGAATTTGAATATGTTTTCCAAAAGAAGGTGCTTGGAGGACTATCGCCTATAAGAGGCATTGAGCATCACATCAATTTTGTGGCTGGAGCCATCATCCCCAACTGACTGGTTTATAAAAGTAACCTTGATGAGGCTAAAAAAATACAAAGGTAAGTAGAAGAATTACTTAAGAAGGGATATGTGAGATAGAACCCAAGTCCATGTGCAGTTCTGGTTCTTTTAGTGCCCAAGAAGATGAGATATGGCGAATGTGTGTGGATTATTGTGTCATTAACAACGTCATGGTAAAGTTTCACTACCCTATTCCTAGGATAGATGATCTAGAGTATGTGTCTCCTCTAAAATTAACTTGAAGTCCATATATCACCAAATTAGAATTAGAGAAGGAGATAATTGGAAAATGAACTTTTAAAATAAGTAACGGTTGTATGTGTGGCTTGTTATGCCTTTTAGGGTATCAAATGCTCCTCGCACTTTTATGCATTTAATACATCATGTTCTAAGGGAAGTCATTAGGAAATTTGTTATTGTGTATTTTGACGATGAATTGATATATATCAAATCTTATATAAATTATTTGAATTATCTTCAATGTGTGATTGTTGCTCTTCAAAGGGAGAGATTGCATGCTAATCTAGAAAAATGCTCATTTTTTTTGGAAAAGATTACATTTCTGGGTCATGTTGTAAGTGTTAAGGGAATTAAGGTTGATTGAGGAAAAGTTAAAGCCATCCAAGATTGGTCCATTCCTACCACCATTACCCAAGTACGTAGTTTTGCATGGGCTAGCTAGCTTTTATAGGTGTTTATCAAGAATTTTAGTACTATAGTAGCACCTTTAACTGAATGTGTGAAGAAAAAGATGGAATTTAGGTGGAAGGAAGCCCAAGAAAAAGCATTCCAAACCCTCAAGGGTAAATTGAACCAAGCTCCAATTCTTATCCTATCTGACTTTAACACGGTATTTGAGATAGAGTGTGATGCATGTGGGGTAGGGATAGGCACGGTTTTGACCCAAGACCGAAAACCTATTGCTTACTTTGGTGAGAAATTCTCTAGAGTAGCTCTCAATTACTCTACTTACGATAAAGAACTCTTTACCTTAGTTAGGATCTTAGAATATTAGCAACACTAACTTTTTCCAAGATAGTTTGTGATCTATACCAACTATGAGACCATTAAACACCTCGAAAGCCACCTAAATTTGAACTAATGATATGTGAGGTAGATGGAGTTCATTGAGACATTTTCCCTTGTCATTTAATACCAAAATGTTAAGGACAATGTGGTTGTGGATGCCTTCTCACGATGGTATATACTTCTAGATTCTTTGAATGCTAAAGTTCTTGATTTTGAATTTGTGAAAGAATTATATGTTAATGATAAAGAGTTTGGAGATATTTACCTTAATTGTTAGAAATGTGCCTTTGACAAGTATTATAGACATAGTGGTTTCTTATTTAAAAAGGCAAGGCTTTGTCGGCCAAAGGGCTCTATTAGGAAATTGCTAATTAAGAAAGCATATAGTAGGCGATTAATGGATCATTTTGGTGTTATAAAAGCATTCGGCATCCTTAAGAAACATTTCATTTGGACTAACACGAGGAAGGATGTAGGGAAACATTGGTCTCAATGCATAACCTGCAGGGAAGGTAACTCTAGATTACATCTTCATTGCTTGTACACTTCTTTGCCTACCTCAAATGCCCTTTGGGTTTGTATTTCAATGGATTTTATTTTGGGTTTGCCTAAACTAAGAGGGGAAGGATTCTATATTTATAATTATTGATCGATTATCAAAGATGACTCATTTTGTGGATTGTTCCAAGACTAATGATGCTTCCTATATTACAGATTTATTCTTCTAAGGAATAGTACGAATGTATGGAATTCCAAACGCTATTATATCGAATAGGAACACTAAGTTCCTTAGTCATTTTTGGAGAGTCTTATAGAATGAACATAACACTAAGCTTTTATTTTCTATACCTTGCCACTCTCAAATGGATGGACAAACAGAAGTTTTCACTCGAACACTCACACAACTCTTGAAGGCTATCATAAAAAAGAATTTAAAGACTTGGAAAGGTGTTTGCCACACATTGAGTTTGCATACAATAGAGTCATTCACTCTACTATTTCTTATTCTCTATTTTAACCTTCTAACTCTTTTATATTTAATTCCTTGACCTAGAAGTGAGAGGTTGAGCCTTGAAGGGACAAAGAAGGTAGAATTGGTAAAGACCCTTCATGAAAAGTGAAGGCTAATATTGAGAAGCGAAATAAAAAGACAGCCTACAAGTGGAATCAAGGATGGAAAAATATGTCATTCAAGCCTGGAGAGAGTGTGGGTGCACCTTCATAGGGAGAGGTTTTCAACACATAGGAAGACAAAGCTAGATCCCAGAGGAGATTGCCCTTTCCAAGTCATTACTAAAGTTGGAGACAATCCCTAGAAGATCAACTAAACCAATTAGTAAAAATGAGCCTAATTTTCAATATTAATGACTTAACTCTTTTTGATATAGGTGGTGATTCATGAAAGAATCAACTTTTAGAAGGGGAGACGATAGGGATCAAGTTCACCATGAATACCAATTACAAGAAGGGGGAGTAACCTTATAAGGGCCAATGACGAGATCGTGCACCAAGAGAATTCAAGGAAGCTTCCAAGCCTTCATGAAACCAAATTTGAAGATGAAGGAACTTTAGAGGTAAGTTGAAGATGTCCAAGATTTTAATTTGATGATGGTGTCAAAAGAAATTTAACAAGAAATAGAGGTAGTGGAAAAAGTGGGAAAAAAAGGGTGAAGAATGTGCAAATCAAGTCTCATGTAGCAAACCAGTGCCGGATGAGCCACTGAACCAGCGTTGGATGAAAACAACAGCTTAAGTTAAGAAGGACAGAATAGAACAGGCACTAAATGGGGCACTGAAGTGTTGCCGGATAAAAATAGCTGTGGAAGTCACATAGGGTAGCAAAAAACCAGTGCCTAATGGTCCACAAAATCGGCACTAGTTATCGTCAAGCTAGAAATTGCAAAGTAGTGCTTTTCCTTTAGTTGACCAATATTTTAATCTTTGTGCTTATCCTTCAAGCCTAAATTTTTTATTAGAGATCCTCTAAACTTATGCTAGGGTTGGTGTTTTATAAATACCCCTCTATGTAATTTAACAAGACAATCAACTCATACATTATTAAAAACTTTGAAGAGAGGCTTGACAGGTGAGACCTCCTTGTTCATTTTTTATTCAAGATCAAACTAAGGGATTAGTCCACACTTTGTAGAGTCTTTAAAATACTAGGATAATATAATTTAGTTTTCTTCAATTGGGTCTTAGAAGCTTTGCTCTTCTTTGGTTCTATTTTTTATTTCCATTTAGGTGCCTACAGTGTTCTACTTCTTTATTATTGAATTCTTTTTTTGTTTCAAAAGTATTAGATAAATCTATAGCAGATCTATTAGGTCATTGAAGCTTTGATCTTCAAGGGTTTGTTATGTTGTAGTGGGATAGCTCTATTTCTTTTTAGCTACTAAAATTTTTCTGTTTTCGTTCTTTTGATATTGCTGACGTTTATTGTCAATTAGCTACCTATATTCACTAAGAAAAACCACCCCAAGCTCATTTAAAAAAGGCATTCTTTAGCTTTCAGTTTCTTTGGTTTTTTGAATATGTATATAAAACTGATAGATAAAGTCCAAAATGCGATGTACAGTGTTAAGAAAACCATGATAGGGATCATAATATGATATTTTGACTTGATTTAGTTTAGGCATGAAGGGCCATCCAAAGAAGGGGCAAGAAAAGTCAAGACATGTCTCAAGGTTTCTTTAGAAAATTTGACATTCAAAAAGGTTTCAAGAGGATTTTCAAGTCATCAAAGCCTACAAGCCAAGATCTAAGAAGATGGTCAAGAAATATGTGCAAAAAAAAAAAAGGATCAAAGGAGCTTAAAGTTAACACAAACATATATGGAAGATTAAAAACACTTGGAAGATAATTAAGGAACCAAAAAAAGCTTGATGAGAACTTGATTCAAGTGGAAGATTAAGGAATGGCTAGGTTGATCCAAGGAGATGTGTTTGAACAAGTTTTGGAGTGCAGAAACAAGGGTTGCACGGCTAAATGCATGGGCATGCATCTACCTATACATTTAGTAGAACAAGAAGCTCCAAGTAGTTTAGTGCTTGGCAAGATGCACGGTCATGCACGAAGCCATGTAGCTGTGCACGACCGTATGCACGGCCGTGCTGCCATTGTGTATGGTCGTGCAACCTTCTTGATACTTTTTCAAAATTTTCTTAGTTTTGTTTTGACCTTATTTCAAATCTTGTTTATTTTTTCATGAATTGTAATGTTTGTAAAGGCCAATTTGACTTATTTTTAGGCCTCTTTTAACTTGCTTAGGTTAGAGGTTCTATATATACCTAATTATAACTTTTGTAATAAAGACCTTTTGAACTTTTAGTATTTTGATATAAGAACTCTTTAAGTGTTTGGTGAGGTGATTCCTCTTGGAATTGTTTCCTTCAACCAAGATTAAGCTTTGGGCTTAGTCCTTCACTTTGACTCAAGCCTCTAAACTATTCATCTCTAATTTGGGTGCTAAGTTTCTTCCTAGTGTTCTTGTTAGGAATTAGTTAGGTTCCTAAATATTCCCATCCCTCTTGTTCTTAATCTTTAGTAGGTTGAGGGTGTTAGGATGTTGATTTAGTTGGCTTAATTCAATTGATTTTGGATTCTACATGGCTTAGATTACCTAGGGTACTTGTCATTAGATTAGGTTTTGTTTGAACTTCTATTTTCAAGCATAAATTCATTATTTTAAGTGCTTTGTATGTCCTTGAATTTGATGCTTGTTTGAGCCACGAAAATTACCACAAGAAGGTTCTCCTGCTTTGCATCAAAGTTGGTATCAGAATTGTGTATGATTTGATTCCAATTAAATCAACTTTCTTTAGCAAAAGGTACAAATTCCTTGTTAAGCATTGCTTGCAAAACTTCAAATTTCAGAACTCCTTTTCTTAGTTTTTTTTTTAGGTCTATTATTTCAAATTTCAGCCATGGATTGTTGTAAAATTGAACATATATGTTTGGTTGATACTTAGGGTCACTATTTAAGCCTTTACATTGTTGAAAATTTGTGGTTATATGGGTTTATTTGATGATAAAATCACTCACACATAAGAAATCTCGTAACTCATTTTCATGCTATTTTTGTGAGATATAAAACTCAAAATTTGTTCATGTTCCTTCTTTGAAAGTATTCCTTGATATTAATATTATCATTAGGGATTGATTTTATTGTGAATTTTGAGTCTTGTGGCTGTTATAAAGGTGAAGATTTAAAGTAGCTTGAATTACAAGTTTACATGCATTATGTTTCATGTGTTACCTCAATGACTTGTGATTACTTAAATATGACTGCCAAAAGTTTCCTACGTTGAACTCTACTTAGTAAGTTATTTCAAGTGAGAATTGTTCTTTGAGTTGCCAATAGAAATTCTTGATATTGTTCTGTCTGATAAAGCTCGGGAAGTCATTGAAGCATGCTGAGTTCATATCGTTTGTTTCTTGAATTTTAAAATCTTGAAATAAGTTGCCTTAAGTGAAGCACTGAATGACAAACTTGTTTTATTGGGAATTGTTGAAGCTAAATCGAGAAACAATATTGAGCACACTATGTACTTGTTGAAAAACTTGTGTTAGTCTATAACTTTACATTCCAAGAAATTGATGACATATCTTTTACTTAAGCTTGCTTTATGAGTTTTGACAAGTTTTTATCCATGCAAAATTAAAGTTTCCCTGTTTAATTGAATGTTCATAGTATGGTTAATGTTCTCACTTCAAGAAAAAATGTCTTTCATGACATATTTTTAATGATGCTTTTCATTAAGTGTATTAATATAATACATATAACAACTTAAGGTTTATACGCATCATTATATTTAAAAAAATGATATAGTTTTAGTAAATTAGTGTAAATTGATATACTATTATGACACTTTTGTAATGTCAAGAAAAATAACATATCTTTCCTGACATTTTTCAGTGTAACAAAAGAAAAGATACGGCTTAGAAATTCCTCATAAAATAGGGCGAGTTTTTGAGGAATATAATTTTTCATGGACTGAGCAAAATTGATCTATCTACTTCTCAGTCAAGCCGTGCTTCATCTTTTCTTCTTTATCTCAAAACCAACACTGTGTGGCTCTGCATTGGCATTTTCCCAATCTCGACCACTGCCAAAAAACTACTCTATTCTCCACCAGCACCTATCTAAGGAATCAAACCTCTAGCTTTTATCTACCTATCCATAAATTGTTGCACTTGTGTCACAAAAATTGAGGTTGACTAAATAAGTAACGGAGAATTACTTCAAATCGAACCTCAAGAGCTTCAATTTCTATGTAATTGCCCTCACTCTCTATCTTTATGTCTTGATGCTGGCTTTTGGTTGCTCTATGTTCTTTTTTTAAAAATTTTTAAATAAAATTTTTGTTGAGTTAGAAAGAACTTGAAGAACCATCCGTTTTGGATTTTACTTTTGTTTATCTTTGATTCTTAGAAATGTGATTTTGTTTTCCTAGATTGACGTTCTTTTTGAATTCATTTTCTCTATTTTTTAATTTTGAAAGTCAAATTGAAAAAGTAGATCTCATGCACAATGCAATTAATCGCCAAAGGCGATAGCTATGAAAAAACATATCTTTTGGTGATTATTTTCTTTCTATGGGAGATATTATATTAGGTTGTAAATTTTGAGTTTCTTGATGAATTTGTATTAAATAACAATTCTTAGTTGTTTAGTTAGGATTATATTGTACTTTGAAAGTCAACTACAAATGGATAATATTGCTTTATGTTTCAGAAGCTTGTAATTGGGCTTTAGGAAGATGGTGAAATCGCCCTAATTTTGTTGACTTTTGCATCCAAAAATCATGTTAAGTTATGATATTGATCATAGTTAGAATATGTGTGTTCGTGTGTGTGTGTGTTTGCGCGCGCGCCTGTTCGTGTGCATGCGCATGCGTGTGTGCATGTGTTGGATAGGTTTGAAATTCTTGTTTTTGGTGTATGTGTACGTGTGATTCTAATGGTTTGCTGGATTTTTTTTTTTTTTGGTGCAGTTTCTTCTGCAATGATCTAACCGATTTCCAGAGAGTTTAGAGAGGTATTGGAGGGTCCTTTAAGGCTGGTTTCTAGCCTTCTTTATGGAGGAAAGGCAGAGGTAAATTATTGGTTTGAAGGCTGAAGAAACAGCTTTGATTGTTGGCCTACCATACTGTGAAACTGTCCAGAAATTTTCCCTGGTTTGCACAGCTTTGTGCAGTCTTGTTTTGGCAAAGAAATTCTAGTCCTCAAGCTGAATAAGTTGGTCATTTTTCTGGTAGCATTTGAATAAGAAAAATGGTTGAAGTTTTCGAAAGCTAGACTGTCCAAGAACCTGGAAAATTTTCAGAATGCTTTCATGAAGAAGATGAATACTTATGGAGTGGAGTTCGAAGGTTCAACCATGGAAATTAATTCTCTTGGGAACTTTCCTTAACCCTTCCCTATTTTCAGCCAAAACTCCATCCACTAAGAGTCATTTTCAAAATTCCAAGGTCAATAAACCTTGCGGAATTTTTTGGAATTAAAATATGGATTTGGATAAATTGAATAAGCTTAATTGGTGAAGAATTTAAGGTAAGCTAGGGAACAAAAGGGCATGAATCCCTTAAGAATTCTTGTAGGGCATAAGAATAGGATCAAGACATTCCCTCCGTGTCTCCCCTACGACAACACTCCTACTTCTACCTATGGCATGCAAGGGAGGAAAATATTCTACCATATATAAAATAAAATTTAATCATGATAAAACTTAATTGGTGGGATTTGAACTCAAGATTTTAAAAATTAATTCCAAAGCTCAAACCACTAAACTACAACGACTATTGTTCTTATTTTCTCTCCTAAATATTCTTCCTCTTTAATCCTCAAGCTATCTCCCTATTTTGACCTTAAACAAAATTATCATTCAACCCTTCCTACTCAATAAGCACAACTAAGATTTCTAGACTATAAATTATAATTCTAAAGCACATTAAATCATTCAAAAAATATATTTATGCATGCAAGAAAATATGATATGCATCCCGACCCCCTCACTCTAGGGTTGGCTTTAGGTGGGGTTTCATAGCCGGCGTCTAGCTGACGTGCCTGACGATTAGCCGACGTTTAACCGACGGGGCCGACGATTAGCCTACAGTTAAGGAAAACGTTCAACTTTCGTTCACGTTGTTATTCCATCGTGTGTACAATTCTTTCCTTTTTCCTTTTTCCACATCCTTTCAACCTTCATAAACAAGCGATTCACTTCATATTTCCCCAATTATTCCACCCAAAATCACACAATTAATCATTCTTAAATTCGTCCATAGTCCAAGCAAATTTCTGAAATTTTACAACTTTGACACATGATTTTGTTTTGGACATAACTTTCATTCCACAACACTGTTTTGGCTATATGATATACAAAAATGACCATAAGACTCTTAGCTTTAATTCTAAATGAGTTTTTTTTTTCTTCCAGAATTCTAGTTTCCAAGGCACTAAACTAGGCAAAAACAGCCCTAGTAGTTTTACATCAATTTAACTTTTCATGTTTTCCTTTGTTCTCCTTCAATCCAAACACTTATATATCACTTTATCCTCCTCAAATATTAATAAAACAACCTTCATACCTCTGATTTTCTTACATATTTAGCTCAGTAAACCATATTTTCCAATACCAAATTTAACATTCTCAAACAACAAGAATAACTATTCATTTTCCTTTAACAATTAGCCTAGCTTTAATTCCTATTTCACAAGATTCTTTTGCAGCAAAGATCCACCAACAAAATTCTCATGAAAACATCTTTAATCACCATATAAAACATAGCATAAAATCCTCCTCACCAACCGACACACACACAACCCCATAAACAAACTTCAATTCTTGAGAAAAATTCATAAATAGCATGAATTTACCAACAAAATTTATGCGAAAGTACTCCTCATGCTTTAATCTACAACTTTAATTCTTGAAGCTTGAATGCTTACCATGTTTGTAGCTTAATTTGGCTGAAAAATGCTTCAAGTTTCCCTTTTTCTCTCCAAGAACTCTTCTTCTCTCACTTTTCCCATTTTTCTCTATTTTTTTCTAGCTTTTCTTTCTTTTTCCTTTCTTTTGTTCCTCTCCTTCCTTTTGTTCTTCTCTTGGACGAATTTCTAGCTATTTTATATCCCTTCCACCTCCATTCTAGTGTCCAAAGTCAACCAACATTAATTACATTGTGGGCTATCCATTTTAAAGCTAAATTCCTATTAGTGGATTTAATTTAAATGGATAATTCTTAAGCTTATGCAATTAGCTTTTGCAATTTAATAATCCCACAAATATTTTACTCCCCCAACGATATTTTAACACTTGTTTTCATCCACCATTCACACAATGCCACACATCCATTTTTAACAGCGATTTTCTATTTTCTTCAAATATGACCAAATCGGATTCGTAAAGGAAAAATATTTTATTTCACTATTCAACTCCAAAAATTCCGCTGAATCCACTGGTAACACTTAAATTCTTCAATTCCCTCTCTACTTGGTCAAATTTGCAGTCAAAGTCTCGAGCACGGTCAAAGTAACCAAAATACCCCCGATATCCCGGGTAGCATAATTTGCACCAAAACATGCATTCCATTGCACTGATCAATTTCTCTTTTCAGAGTATCCTTAAATTTTTATTTTGTTAATAAGAATATTTTTTCAATAATTTAGGGTACGGGTAGAACAAATTCAATAATTACATCTGGATCCTGACAAAATATTGTTCCACCAAAATATTAGTCTCATTACACCAATCAACTTTTGTTTTGGACATTGGCTTCAAATTCTCATGCTATTACAAATAGAAGACAATCGAAAGTAAAATGGTGAGGTGTTACAGACCACCCCCTCCACCCCAAATTCCTTCCATTGTGTTTTGTTTCATTTGCGTCTTTCTTTGTTTGGGGAATACATTGGTGGAAAAACTCTATTCATGTTAAGGTAGATTTTACCCTTTTGAATTTCCTGGCATTATGTATTTTTGGGGAAAATTTTACTGGACATGGACATATCTTAGTTGAGTTTATTTGGTAGTAGAAAAATGCATAGAATGAATTATGAGTCTCGTGATTGCTTCTAAATGTTAGCAATGTATTTTTTCTACTATTTTTGCAAATATGGAAATCTTGGCCTCCTTTTGATATTTTGCTGTGTTGATTAAAGTTGGTTGATACTGTGCTTTTCCTATCTATGTTGGATATTCTTCTTGTTTTTCTTGAGCATCAACGGTTTGGAAACGTTCTTCACTAAAAAGGGAGCCATTTGCAAAGTATGTTTGGTTGAGTCAAGGACAAGGACGATGTCATGAGTCCTTTGGAGGCTACGGTGGTCTAATTGGTAGTTCTTTTGGACAATCTAAAGGCCCATTTGGAGGCTCTACTTCGAGGAGGATTTAGAGGCTTTGGCTTTCTATTCTCCTTTTCCTTTGATTTTTATTCAACTGTTATCTTGATTTCTTTCAATTCCTTTTTTATATTTTACTTATGTGTCTATTTTTCTTTTTGTAGGCTTATGTCGCAGGCTATAATTCTTCCAACTTTTTGAAGGATGAACTTCTCTTTTCGTGGAGCTAATCTACCTTGGGGAGTATTATTTTCTTTCTCTCTTTACATTCTCGGTCCCTTGGTTATGCTTTATTGTGATATTTCTGGCCATTGAGGACAATGTCCAATTTATGAATGGGGGACAGATTGAATATTTTCTCAAGTGCATTTTTGTGATTTTCAATGCATTTTCAATGATATATGTTTGAAGGATTTTCAATGATATATGTTTGAATTTCTGAAATTGCTGAAATGGTTGAAGTTTGGAAATTTGTTTTTGGGCTATGAAAAGGTTATAATTTTCTCTTCCACTTTGGATATGGATTTGTCATTTGTTATGGATTGGTTTTATTAAAAAGATAAACTTGTTTATTGAGTTGAATTTTTTCTAAGTCTTGAGAATTTAAATTAACATTGGTTATATTTGGTATTTGAGTTTTGTTTTATTCTTTAAGTTTAAATATGGATGATATGATGAAATATGAGAAGAGTTTATTAATTCTTGTATTATGGATTTAAAATTTACTTAGCTATGAGTTTTGAGTAAAGAGTGTGAGAAAAGACCATAAGTTGAAAAAAAAATGGGAGATGGAAAAAATTGAGTTGAAAAAATATGTGCTTTTATCTCTGAATGAAAAAAAAAAAAAAAAAGAGAGAGAGGGAGATTTTTTTTTGCTGAAAATAGGGGGAATACTGTTAGTGGAAGAGAAGAAATAAAAAAGAATCACACTCTCTTGAGGCTATCCCGAAGGCAAAAAGAAAAAAATGAAAAGAAAAAGAAAAGAGAGAAAAAAATTGCTGAAAAAAAAATAGAGATGATGACTATAAGGGGGCCAATACGGTATGTGAAGAGAAATCCAACTTGAGGCTATTAAGTCCCTAAGTCTTTGAAAAAATTTGAGGAAAAAAAAGGAAAATGGAGTGTTTTCCTTGTTTCACTAACTCGAGTTTTGTAAATTGGAGTTTATAATGCTTGAATTGGCTAAATGACTTCACTTATATGGTTTAGGATTTATCTTTTTGCTTGAGGAGTGGAAGAATTTTCTTCGACTAGATATAAACTTGTTTAACTTAACTTTGATGGCCTTAGGATAATTTGATTTAATGCATGAGTTTACAAAGGCTTTCAAAGGGTGATGAATGACAATTTTTTATCTACGGTTTAAAAAAAAAATTATGACTTTATTATTGATGGATGTGAAAAGAAATAAATTGTTTTGAGTGCTTTGTTTAAGTATTCACTTGAGGACAAGTAAAGATTCAAGTGTGGGGGTATTGATAGGTGTTGAAATTATCCTTATTTTCCTATTTATTTGACACTAATTTGTGACGCTATTAATACAATAACTAGTCATATCCCTTCCTATTTGATATTTTACTTATCAAAATGTTTTTTAGAAATCTTGTGTAAAAATAGGTGAAATTTGGAGCTAATTGTGTATTTTTCAAGCACAGACCCAGCACCAGGCAAGAAAGTGGACCTGGCGCCAGTCCTTTACTCGGAGAATAGACGATTGAGAGAAAAAAAAATAAAATGAAACAAAGCAATTGAAAACAATCAAAGTCAACAAAGAAGAAAAGGAAACAACACGAAAAAGAAGGAAATCGGTAGGCCAAGGTGAAGAGAAATGCAAATTAATAAAGGAAAAGGGGAAGAAGACAAAAAATATTATCATGTTGCGGCTCAGCAATAAGACACCAAAAGAAGGAAGATTTTGGTGGCTTGGTGCGTCTCGGTTAGTGGCTCGACTCTGCAACAGCATGAAAAGGAAACGAATTTGGTAGCTTGGCATGTAGCTCGTTGGCTCAGTAGAATTGAGGGTTTACGGCTCAATTGAGCCATGCAAAAGAAAAGAAATGCAACTCAATTAAGCCGACGCAACAACAATGGCTTAGCAGCAAATCAGTTTCGCTGGCTTCAACGATTTTAGTGGCTCAAACTAGAGCTAATTTCAGCAATTTCAATTCTAGAAAAGAATATCTTCAGTGCTTATGATAAGAAGACAAAATCGAAAGTCCAAATCGATTTCCAATTCTCAATTTCACGATTGAAGGTAGTGGAATTACTTATTATTTCTTAGAATTTTATTTCGAATTTTACTACACCTTTTTAGTTTTGAATTTTTAGGAAATTACTTCTTCTTTACTTAGCATTCTTTTAGGACCTTTGAAAGCCTATAAATAAAGGCCAATTACCTTTAAAAAAAAGAGGTGCACAATGTAGAGCTTAGATATGTTTTTTAGAGTACATCACTAATATTTTCTCTGTTGAAATTACTCAAGAAGCATTGATTCTTGGAGGAGTTTCATTAGAAATTCAAAAGCTTGTCTATAAGTATTTATCTCTTTCCTTTGTTTTCTTTTTCTTTCTTGAACAATGATGATTTTAATTCTTAAATTGAATTTTGATATTATTCGTGGATTTATGATTTTGTGTTAATTTAGTTCTTTCATTAATTAATTATTTTTCTTGGTGTTTGATTACTTGATTTTATTTGATAGGTTGTTGGAATTAAATTTATATCTAATGGACTTAGGAAATGAAGTTAGATGGAGTTTAATTTAATCAATTCTACATATTTGTTAAATCTTAATGGACTTGGAAAACGATGTTAAGATTAAAGAACCTAAGTAATCAAAGATTAGTTAATTTTGCCTAGAGTATAGGGTTATTAGCTAATTTCGTGTCTATAAGGAATCTAGTTTAATGCATCTTTTCGTTATTTTAGTGCGATTGAGAAATCTGCTATTTTAATTAAGAGATAGTAACTCCATGGATTGGGAAAGAAGTGGAGTTTATATAAGTAAGTTCATGACTCGGGAAATGATTATTCCTTCATGATGCTAAGAAAATAATTGGTTGTGATAATTGTTAAATAATTCATGGCATACTTTCGAGAATAACTATTTAATTACCTGTTTTTCTCTCTATGAGTTATATATATATTGATTTCTTTAATAATTTAGTTGATAGGTTAAACAATGAATGAAAAACGATTAGTGTGTTATTGTTCTTTTCAGGATCGATACTTGTTAGTTCCCTATACTATACTTGCAATGAATATACTTGCTCGCATGTGTATTTTAGGGTTATTGTTTTAATTAAAACTTAACTAAGGGATGGATTTCAAATGGATGATTTTATGCACCCAAAATTTATGCATCACTTTCACAAAATAAGACTTGTATTTTTCTAATTGATGCATGTTACCATAGCCAAGGCCATTTCTGTTTCCAGCCATCTATTGTATTCCAATTAGTTCTTTCAAATTTCTTTGGCCATTAGTGAATTTTTCAATACAATTTGTGAGATCATCAACTTTCAACTTCATATTATCAAACTTACAAGTCATGACTTCTAAGAGATGAGATTTTATCACACAAACATTTATTCTGAAGAGTAGAATAGTTCAAAAGGGTAGAAGTGATATCTTTTTCAATATTCAAGTAGAAATTTATTTTTACTTATCAGATTGTCATTGTCATTTGATAAGGAATCAATTTTCACTTTCATTTTCTTATTCCTTCTTGATAGTCTTTTTAGTTCACGGAACATATCAATAAGAAGTTCATTTGGATCATTAATATTATCGCAAGTATTCGGCTACAAGGATAGATGGGGAAGTGTTTACCTTATCCTCTACTGCCATGAAGGGTATGTTAACTGTTTCATTTTCGAAATCTCTGTTTTCCGTATATTCGGACTCATTTTGATCCCAAGTTTCCATTAGTCCTTTTCCTTTCTTTGTTTTCAGATCCTTCCTTTTCTTTTTGAGCATCTTAGCTTCTTTCTCTTTTGCTATTGGATAGTCAGCAATGAAGTGTTCCATACTCTTGCAATCATAGCATTGAGGCTTGAAAGATGAAGTATGTCCCTTCCTTTTTACTAACTTCTTGCTTCTTTTGGCGTTTCCTTTCCTAAACATCTTTCTGATTTTTTTTTTTTTTTTGTAATCATGGACAATTCTTCTATGTCTACTTCAGTTCCATTATCACTATCAGATTAACTGCCATTACCATCATCATCAACTGCTTTTAGTGTTGTTCCTCTTTTGCCTTTGTCATTGTCACAAAACTCTTAAAACCTTTTGAGTTTCATTTCATAAGTTAAGAGAGAGCCAATTAACTCTACAGTGGGTAAGGTTTGCAACTCTTTTGATTCCCCCACATCTAGAGCTTGAGGTTGCCAGTTTTTTGGCAAGGCATCTAGAATTTCTCTATTTTGCTCACCAAGGAAATAGCTTTTCCCATAAGCCTTAAGTGCATTTGCAATGTTTGTGAATCTAGTGAACATGTCCGTTTTGCTCTCATTTAATCATTAACTGGTGATTACTTAAATATGACTGCCAAAAGTTTCCTACGTTGAACTCTACTTGGTAACTTATTTCGAGTGAGAATTGTTCTTTGAGTTGCAAATAGAAATTCTTGATATTGTTCTGTATGATAAAGCTCGGGAAGTCATTGAAGCATGCTGAGTTCATATCGTTTGTTTCTTGAATTTTAAATTTTTGAAATAAGTTGCCTTAAGTGAAGCACTGAATGACAAATTTGTTTTATTGGGAATTATTGAAGCTAAATCGAGAAACAATATTGAGCATACTATGTACTTGCTGAAAAACTTGTGTTAGTCTATAACTTTACATTCCAAGAAATTGATGACATATCTTTTACTTAAGCTTGCTTTATGAGTTTTGACAAGTTTTTATCCATGCAAAATTAAAGTTTCCCTGTTTAATTGAATGTTCATAGTATGGTTAATGTTCTCACTTCAATAAAAAATGTCTTTCACGACATATTTTTAATGATGCTTTTCATTAAGTGTAATAATATAATACATATAACAACTCAAGGTTTATACGCATCATTATAATTAAAAAAATGATATAATTTTAGTAAATTAGTGTAAATTGATATACTATTATGACCCTTTTCTAATGTCAAGAAAAATAACATATCTTTCCTGACATTTTTCAGCGTAACAAAAGAAAAGATACGGCTTAGAAATTCCTCATAAAATAGGGTGAGTTTTTGAGGAATATAATTTTTCATGGACTGAGCAAAATTGATCTATCTGATTCTCAGTCAAGCCGTGCTTCATCTTTTCTTCTTTATCTCAAAACCAACACTGTGTGGCTCTGCATTGGCATTTTCCCAATCTCGACCACTGCCAAAAAACTACTCTATTCTCCACTAGCACTTGTCAAAGGAATCAAACCTCTAGCTTTTATCTACCAATCCATAAATTGTTGCACTTGTGTTACAAAAATTGAGGTTGACTAAATAAGTAACGGATAATTACTTCAAATCGAACCTCAAGAGCTTCAATTTCTATGTAATTGCTCTCACTGTCTGTCTCTATGTCTTGATGCTGGCTTTTGGTTGCTCTATGTCCTTTTTTTAAAAATTTTTAAATAAAAATTTTTGTTGAGTTAGAAAGATCTTGAAGAACCATCCGTTTTGGATTTTACTTTTGTTTATCTTTGATTCTTAGAAATGTGATTTTGTTTTCCTAGATTGACGCTCTTTTTGAATTCATTTTCTCTATTTTTTAATTTTGAAAGTCAAATTGAAAAAGTAGATCTCATGCACAATGCAATTAATCGCCAAAGGCGATGGCTATGAAAAAACATATCTTTTGCTGATTATTTTCTTTCTATGGGAGAGATTATATCAGGTTGTAAATTTTGAGTTTCTTGATGAATTTGTATTAAATAACAATTCTTAGTTGTTTAGTTTGGATTATATTGTACTTTGAAAGTCAACTACAAATGGATAATATTTCTTTATGTTTCAGAAGCTTGTAATTGGGCTTTAGGAAGATGGTGAAATCGCCCTAATTTTGTTGACTTTTGCATCCAAAAATCATGTTAAGTTATGATATTGATCATAGTTAGAATATGTGTGTGTGTGCGTGCGCGCGCGCGCGAGCGTGTGCGTCTTCATGCGCATGCGTGTGTGTGTGTGTGTGTGTGTGTGTTGGATAGGTTTGAAATTCTTGTTTCTGGTGCGTGTGTACGCGTGATTCGAATGGTTTGCTGGAATTTTTTTTTTTTGGGTGCAGTTTTTTTGCAATGATCTAACCGATTTGTAGAGAGTTTAGAGAGGTATTGGAGGGTCCTTTAAGGCTGGTTTCTAGCCTTCTTTATGGAGGAAAGGCAGAGGTAAATTACTGGTTTGAAGGCTGAAGAAACAGCTTTGATTGTTGGCCTGCCATACTGTGAAACTGTCCAGAAATTTTCCCTGGTTTGCACAACTTTGTGCAGTCCCATTTTGGTAAAGAAATTCTATTCCTCAAGCTGAATAAGTTGGTCATTTTTCTGGTAGCATTTGAATAAGAAAAATGGTTGAATTTTTCGAAAGCTAGACTGTCCAAGAACCTGGAAAATTTTCAGAATGCTTTCATGAAGAAGATGAATACTTATGGAGTGGAGTTTGAAGGTTCAACCATGGAAATTAATTCTCTTGGGAACCTTCCTTAACCCTTCCCTATTTTCAGCCAAAACTCTATCGTCTAAGAGTCATTTTCAAAATTCCAAGGTCAATAAACCTTGCTGAATTTTTTGGAATTACAATATGGTTTTGGATAAATTGAATAAACTTAATTGGTGAAGAATTTAAGGTAAGCTAGGGAACAAAAGGGCATGAATCCCTTAAGAATTCTTGTAGGGCATAAGAATAGGATTAAGTCATTCCCTTCATGTCTCCCCTAGGACAACACTCCTACTTCTACCTATGGCATGCAAGGGATGAAAATATTCTACCTTATATAAAATAAAATTTAATCATGATAAAACTTAATTGGTGGGATTTGAACTCAAGACTTTAGAAATTAATTCCAAAGCTCTAACCACAAAACCAGAACAACTATTGTTCATATTTTCTCTCCTAAATATTCTTCCTATTTAATCCTCAAACTATCTCCCTATTTTGACCTCAAACAAAATTACCATTCCTACTCAATAAGCACGACTAAGATTTCTAGACTATAAATTATAATTCTAAAGCACATTAAATCATTCAAAAATATATTTATGCATGCAAGAAAATATGATATGCTTCCCGACCCCCTTACTCTAGGGTTGGATTTAGGTGGGGTTTCATAGCCGGCGTCTAGCTGACATGCCTGACAATTAGCCGATGTTTAACCGACGTTTAGCCGACGGGGCCGACGATTAGCCTATAGTTAAGGAAAACGTTCAACTTTCGTTCACGTTGTTATTCCATCGTTTGTACAATTCGTTCAATTTTCCTTTTTCCACATCCTTTCAACCTTCATAAACAAGCGATTCACTTCATATTTCCCCAATTATTTCATCCAAAATCACACAATTAATCATTCTTAAATTCGTCCACAGTCCAAGCAAATTTATGAAATTTTACAACTTTGACACATGATTTTGTTTTGGACATAACTTTCAATCCACAACACTTTTTTGGCTATATGATATACCAAAATGACCGTAAGACTCTTAGCTTTATTTCTAAATGAGATTTTGTTTTCCCAGAATTCTAGTTTCCAAGGCACTATACTTGGCAAAAACAGCCCCAGTAGTTTTACATCAATTTAACTATTCATGTTTTCCTTTGTTCTCCTTCAATCCAAACATTTACATATCACTTAATCCATCTCAAATGTTACTAAAACAGCCCTCATACCTCTGATTTTCAGACATACTTAGTTCAGTAAACCATATTTTCCAAACCTAAATTTAACATTCTCAAACAACAACAATAACTATTCATTTTCCTTTAACAATTAGTCTAGCTTTCCTTCCTATTTCACATGATTCTTTTGCAGCCAAGATCCACCAACAAAATTCTCATGAAAACATCTTTAATCACCATATAAAACATAGCATAAAATCCTCCTCACCAACCGACACACACAACCTCATAAACAAACATCAATTCTTCAGAAAAATTCATAAACAGCATGAATTTACCAACAAAATTTATACGAAAGTACTCCTCATACTTTAATCTACAACTTTATTTCTTGAAGCTTGAATGCTTACCATGTTTGTAGCTTGATTTGGCTGAAAAATGCTTTAAGTTTCCCTTTTTCTCTCCAAGAACTCTTCTTATCTCACTTTTCCCATTTTTCTCTAATTTTTTTCTAGCTTTTCTTTCCTTTTCCTTTCTTTTCTTCCTCTCCTTCCTTTTGTTCTTCTCTTGGACGAATTTCTGGCTATTTTATATCCCTTCCACCTCCATTCTAGTGTCCAAAGTCAACCAACATTAATTACATTGTGGGCTATCCATTTTAAAGCTAAATTCCTAGTAGTGGATTTAATTTAAATGGATAATTCTTAAGCTTATGCAATAAGCTTTGGCAATTTAATAATCCCACAAATATTTTATTCCCCCAATGATATTTTAACACTTGTTTTCATCCACCATTCACACAATGCCACACATCCATTTTTAACAGCGATTTTCTATTTTCTTCAGAAACGACCAAAATCGGATCGGTAACGGAAAAATATTTTATTTCAATATTCAACTCCAAAAATTCCACTGAATTCATTGATAACTCTTAAATTCTTCAATTCCCTCTCTACTTGGTCAAATTTGCAGTCAAAGTCTCGGGCACGGTCAAAGTAACCAAAATACCCCCGATATCCCGGGTAGCATAATTTGCACCAAAACGTGCATTTCATTACAATGATCAATTTCTCTTTTCAGAGTACCCGTAAATTTTTATTTTGTTAATAAGAATAGTTTTTCCAAAATTTAGGGTATGGGTAGAACAAATTCAATAATTACATCTGGATCCCGACAAAAATATTGTTCCACCAAAATATTAGTCTCATTACACCAATCAACATTTGTTTTGGACATTGGTTTCAAATTCTCATGCTATTACAAATAGTGGACAATCGAAAGTAAAATGGTGAGGTGTTACAGACCACCCCCTCCACCCCAAATTCCTTCCATTATGTTTTGTTTCATTTGCGTATTTCTTTGTTTGGGGAATACATTGGTGGAAAAACTCTATTCATGTTAAGGTAGATTTTACCCTTTTGAATTTCCTGGCACTATGTATTTTTGGGGAAAATTTTACTGGACATGGACATATCTTTGTTGAGTTTATTTGGTAGTAGAAAAATGCATAGAATGAATTGTGAGTCTCGTTTTTGCTTCTAAAAGGTAGCTATGTATTTTTTCTGCTATTTTTGCTTCTAAAAGGAAATCTTGGCCTCCTTTTGTTATTTTGCTGTGTTGATTAAAGTTGGTTGATATTGTTCTTTTGCTATCTACGTTGGATATTCTTCTTGTTTTTCTTGAGCATCAATGGTTTGGAAACTTTCTTCACTAAAAAGGGAGCCATTTGCAAAGTATGTTTGGTTGAGTCAAGGACAAGGACGATGTCGTGAGTCCTTTGGAGGCTATGGTGGTCTATTTGGTAATTCTTTTGGACAATCTAGAGGCCCATTTGGAGGCTCTACTTCGAGGAGGACTTAGAGGCTTTGGCTTTCTATTCTTCATTTCCTTTGATTTTTATTCAACTTTTATCTTGATTTCTTTCAATTCCTTTTTTTGATTTTACTTGTGTGTCTGTTTTTCTTTTTGTAGGCTTATGTCGCTGGCTATAATTCTTCCAACTTTTTGAAGGATAAACTTCTATTTTCGTGGAGCTAAACTACCTTGGGGAGTATTATTTTCTTTTCTCCCTTTACATTCTCGGTCCCTTGGATATGCTTTATTGTGATATTTTAGGCCATTGAGGACAATGTCCAATTTATGAATGGGGGACAGATTGAATATTTTCTCAAGTGCATTTTTGTGATTTTCAATGCATTTTCAATGATATACGTTTGAAGGATTTTCAATGATATATGTTTGAATTTCTGAACTTGCTGAAATGGTTGAAGTTTGGAAATTTGTTTTTGGGCTATGAAAAGGTTATAATTTTCGCTTCCACTTTGGATATGGATTTGTCATTTGTTATGGATTGATTTTATTAAAAAGATAAACTTGTTTATTGAGTTGAATTTTTTCTAAGTCTTGAGAATTTAAGTTGACATTGGTTATATTTTGTATTTGAGTTTTGTTTTATTCTTTAAGTTTAAATATGGATGGTATGATGAAATATGGGAAGAGTTGATTAATTCTTGTATTATGGATTTAAAATTTGCTTGGCTATGAGTTTTGAATAAGGAAAGTGAGAAAAGACCATGAGTTGTAAAAAAAAATGGGAGATGGAAAAAATTGAGTTGAAAAAATATATGCTGTTATCTTCGAATGAAAAAAAAGAGAGATGCTTTTTTGCTGAAAAGAGGGCGAATACTGTTAGTGGAGGAGAATAAATAAAAAAGAATCACACTCTCTTGAGGCTATCCCGAAGGCAAAAAGAAAAAAATGAAAAGAAAAAGAAAATAGAGAAAAAAATTGCTGAAAAAAAAAATAGAGATGATGACTATAAGGGGGCCAATACGGTATGTGACGAGAAATCCAAGCACATGAGGCTATCAATTCCTTAAGTCTTTGAAAAAATTTTGAGGAAAAAAAGAAAATGGAGTGTTTTCCTTGTTTCACTAACTCGAGTTTTGTAAATTGGAGTTTATAATGCTTGAATTAGCTAAATGGCTTCACTTATATGATTTATGATTTATCTTTTGGCTTGAGGAGTGGAAGAATTTTCTTCTACTAGATATAAACTTGTTTAACTTAACTTTGATGGCCTTAGGATTATTTGATTTAATGCATAAGTTTACAAAAGGCTTTCAAAGGGTGATGAATGACAATTTTTTATCTATGGTTTAAAAAAAAATTATGACTTTATTATTGATGGATGTGAAAAGAAATAAATTGTTTTGAGTGCTTTGTTTAAGTATTCACTTGAGGACAAGTAAAGATTCAAGTGTGGGGGTATTGATAGGGGTTAAAATTATCGTTATTTTCCTAGTTATTTGACACTAATTTGTGACACTAGTAATACAATAACTAGTCATATCCCTTCCTATTTGATATTTTACTTATCAAAATGTTTTTCAGAAATTTTGTGCAAAAATAGGTGAAATTTGGAGCTAATTGTGTAATTTTCGAGCATATACCCAACACCTGGCAAGAAAGTGGACTTGGCGTCTGTCCTATACTGGGAGAATAGAGGTTTGCAGAGAAAAAAAATAAAGCACTCAAAACAGCCCCTTAACTTTAATTCTGCATGTGCACTTTTCCAGAATTCTAGTTTCCGAGGCACGATACTATGCAAAAACAGCCCCAGTAGTTTTACCTCAATTTCAGTATTTATATTTTCCTTTGTTCACCTTCAATCCAAACATTTACATAGCACTTAATCCTTCTCAAATGTTACTAAAACAACCCTCATACCTCTGATTTTCAGACATATTTAGTGCAGTAAACCATATTTTCCAAACCTAAATTTAACATTCTCAAACAACAACAATAACTATTCATTTTCCTTTAACAATTAGTCTAGCTTTCCTTCCTATTTCACATGATTCTTTTGCAGCCATGGTCCACCAATAAAATTGTCATTAAAACATCTTTAATCACCATATAAAACATAGCATAAAATCCTCTTCACAAACCGACACACACACAACCTCATAAACAAACTTCAATTCTTGAGAAAAATTCATAAATAGCATGAATTTACCAACAAAAGTAATCCTCATGCTTTAATCTACAACTTTAATTCTTGAAGCTTGAATGCTTACCTTGTTTGTAGCTTGATTTGGCTGAAAAATGCTTCAAGTTTCCCTTTTTCTCTCCAAGAACTCTTCTTCTCTCACTTTTCCCATTTTTCTCTATTTTTTCTGGCTTTTCTTTCCTTTTCCTTTCATTTCTTCCTCTTCTTCCTTTTGTTCAACTCTTGGACGAATTTCTAGATGTTTTACAGCCCTTCCACCACCATTCTAGCGTCCAAAGTCAACCAATATTAATTACATTGTGGGCTATCCATTTTAAAGATAAATTCCTATTAGTGGATTTAATTTAAATGGATAATTTTTAAGCTTATTCAACAAGCTTTTGCAATTTAATAATCCCAAAAATATTTTATTCCCCCGATGGTATTTTAACACTTGTTTTCATCCACCATTCACACACATCCATTTTTAACCCCGATTTTCTATTTTCTTCAAAAACGACCAAAATCAGGTCCATAAAGGAAAAATATTTTATTTCAGTATTCAACTTGAAAAAATTCTACTGAATCGATTGATAACTCTTAAATTATTCAATTCCCTCTCTACATGGTCAAATTTGCGGTCAACGTCTTAGGCGCGGTCAAAATAACGAAAATGCCCTCGATACCCCGGGTAGCATAATTCGCACCAAAACGTGTGTTTCATTGCACTGATCAATTTCTCTTTTTAGAGTACCCTTAAATTTTATTTTGTTAATAATAATAATAGCTTATCAAAAATTTAGGGTACGAGTAGAACAAATTCAATAATTACATCTGGGTCTCAACAAAATATTATTCCATCAAATTATTTGTCTTATTACACCGATCAACTTTTGTTCTAGACAACGGTTTCAAATTCTCATCCTATTACAAATAGTATCCAATTGAAAGTAAATTAGTGGGGTGTTACAGACCACCCCTCCACCCCAAATTCCTTTCATTGTGTTTTGTTTCATTTGCGTCTTTCTTTGTTTGGGGAATACATTGGTAGAAAAAATCTCTTCATGTTAAGGTAGATTTTACCCTCTTGAATTTATTGGCATTATGTAGTTTTGAGGAAAATTTTACTGGACATGGACATATCTTTGTTAAGTTTATTTGGTGGTAGAAAAATGCATAGAATGGATTATAAGTCTTGTGATTGCTTTTAAAAGTTAGGTATGTATTTTTTCTACAATTTTTGCAAATATGAAAATCTTGGCCTCTTTGTGATATTCTCTTGTGTTGATTAAAGTTGGTTGATATTATGCTTTTGCTATCTACATTAGATATTCTCCTTATTTTTCTTGAGCATCAATGGTTTGGAAACGTTCTTCACTAAAAAGAGTACCATTTGCAAAGTATGTTTGGTTGAGACAAGGACGACCTCGTGAGTCCTTTGGAGGCTGTGGTGGTCTATTTGGTAGTTCTTTTGGACAATCTGGAGGCCCATTTGAAGGCTCTACTTCGAGGAGGACTTAGAGGCTTTGGCTTTCTATTCTTCTTTTCCTTTGATTTTTATTGAGCTTTTATCTTGATTTCTTTCAATTCCTTTTTTGGCTTTTACTTATGTGTCTGTTTTTCTTTTTGTAGGCTTATGTCGCTGGCTATAATTCTTCTAAATTTTTGAAGGATGAACTTCTCTTTTCGTGGAGCCAGTTTAACTTGGGGAGTATTATTTTCTTTTTCTTCTTTACATTCTTGGTCCCTTGGTTATGCTTTATTGTGATATTTTAAGCCATTGAGGACAATGTCCAATTTATGAGTGGGGGAGAGATTTAACATTTTCCCAAGTGTATCTTTTTTATTTCAATGGATTTTCAATGATATAAGTTTGAATTTTTGAAATTGATGAACTGGTTGAAGTTTTGAAATTTGTTTTTGGCCAATGATAAGGTCATAATTCTCTCTTCCACTTTGGATATGGATTTGTCATTCATTATGGATTGATTTTATTAAAAAGTTAAAATTGTTTATTGAGTTGAGTTTTTTTTAAGTCTTGAGAAAATTTAAGTTACCCTTGGTTATATTTGGCGTTTGAGTTTTGTTTTATTCTTTAAGTTTGAATATGGATGATATGATGAAATATAGGAAGAGTTGATTAATTACTGTATTATGTATTTAAAATTTGCATGACTATGAGTTTTGAATAAGGTATGTGAGAAAAAAATATGAGTTGAAAAAAAAAGGGAGACGGAAAAAATTAAGTTGAAATAATATATGCTTTTATCTCTGAAAGAAAAAAAAAAGGAGAGATTTTTGGCTGAAAAGCGGGCCAATACGGTAAGTGACAAAGAAGAAACAAAAAAGCATCACACTCTCTTGAGGCTATCTTGAAGGCAAAAAGGAATAAATGAAAAGAAAGAGAAAAGAGAGAAAAAAAATTTCTAAAAAAAAAAAATACAGATGAAGACTATAAGGGGGCCAATACGGTGTGTGAAGAGAAATCCAAGCACTTCAGGCTCTCAGTTCCCTAATTCATTGAAAAAAATTTGAGGAAAAAAAGAGAATGGAGTGTTTTCCTTGTTTCACTAACTCGAGCTTTGTATATTAGAGTATATAATGCTTGAATTGGTTAAATGACTTGTATGATTTATGAGGAGTGGAAGACTTTTCTTATACTAGATATAAGCTTATTTAACTTAACTTTGATAGTCTTGGGATTATTTGATTTAATGCATAAGTTTACAAAGGCTTTCAAAGGGTGAATGAATTATAATTTTTTATCTAAGGTTTGAAAAAAAAATGACTTTATTATTGATGAATGTGAAATGAAATAAATTATTTTCAGTGCTTTGTTTAAGTTTTCACTTGAGGACAAGTAAAGATTCAAGTGTAGGGGTATTGATAGGGGTTAAAATTATTATTATTTTCCTAGTTATTTGAGACTAATTTGAGACACTATTAGTATAATAACTAGTCATATTCCTTCCTATTTTATATTTTACTTATTAAAATGATTTTCTGAAATCTTGTGTAAAAATAGGTGAAATTTGGAGCTAATTGTGTATTTTTCAAGCATAGACCCAGCACCAGGCAAGAAAGTGGACCTGGCGCTAGTCCTTTACTAGGAGAATATACGATTGAGAGAAAAAAAAATAAAATGAAACAAAGCAATTGAAAACAATCAAAGTCAACAAAGAAGAAAAGGAAACAACACGAAAAAGAAGGAAATCGGTAGGCCAAGGTGAAGAGAAATGCAAATTAATAAAGGAAAAGGGGAAGAAGACAAAAAATATTATCATGTTGCGGCTCAGCAATAAGACACCAAAAGAAGGAAGATTTTGGTGGCTTGGTGCGTCTCGGTTAGTGGCTCGACTCTGCAACAGCATGAAAAGGAAACGAATTTGGTAGCTTGGCATGTAGCTCGTTGGCTCAGTAGAATTGAGGGTTTACGGCTTAATTGAGCCATGCAAAGGAAAAGAAATGCACCTCAATTAAGCCGACGCAACAACAATGGCTTAGCAGCAAATCAGTTTCGCTGGCTTCAACGATTTTAGTGGCTCAAACTAAAGCCAATTTCAGCAATTTCAATTCCAGAAAGGAATATCTTCAGTGCTTATGATAAGAAGAAAAAATCGAAAGTCCAAATCGATTTCCAATTCTCAATTTCACAATTGAAGGTAGTTGAATTACTTATTATTTCTTAGAATTTTATTTCGAATTTTACTACACCCTTTTAGTTTTGAAGTTTTAGGAAATTTCTTCTTCTTTACTTAGCATTCTTTTAGGACCATTGTAAGCCTATAAATAAAGGCCAATTACCTTAGAAAAAGGGGGTGCACAATGTAGAGCTTAGATATGTTTTTTAGAGTATATCACCAATATTTTCTCTATTGAAATTACTCAAGAAGCATTGATTCTTGGAGGAGTTTCATTAGAAATTCAAAAGCTTGTCTATGAGTATTTATCTCTTTCCTTTGTTTTCTTTTTCTTGAACAATGATGATTTTAATTCTTAAATTGAATTTTGATATTATTCGTGGATTTATGATTTTGTGTTAATTTAGTTCTTTCATTAATTAATTATTTTTCTTGGTGTTTGATTACTTGATTTTATTTGATAGGTTGTTGGAATTAAATTTATATCTAATGGACTTGGGAAATGAAGTTAGATGGAGTTTAATTTAATCAATTCTACATATTTGTTAAATCTTAATGGACTTGGGAAACGATGTTAAGATTAAAGAACCTAAGTAATCAAAGATTAGTTAATTTTGCCTAGAGTATAGGGTTATTAGCTAATTTCGTGTCTATAAAGAATCTAGTTTAATGCATCTTTTGGTTATTTTAGTGCGATTGAGAAATCTGCTATTTTAATTAAGAGATAGTAACTCCATGGATTGGGAAAGAAGTGGAGTTTATATAAGTAAGTTCATGACTCAGGAAATGATTATTCTTTCATGATGTTAAGAAAATAATTTGTTGTGATAACTGTTAAATAATTCATGGCATACTTTCGAGAATAACTATTTAATTACATGTTTTTCTCTCTACGAGTTCTCTCTCTCTCTCTCTCTCTATATGTATATATTGATTTCTTTAATAATTTAGTTGATAGGTTAAACAATGAATGAAAAATGATTAGTGTGTTATTGTTCTTTTCAGGATCGATACTTGTTAGTTCCCTATACTATACTTGCAATGAATATACTTGCTCGCATGTGTATTTTAGGATTATTGTTTTAATTAAAACTTAACTAATGGATGGATTTCAAATGGATGATTTTATGCACCCAAAATTTATGCATCACTTTCACAAAAATAAGACTTGTATTTTTCTGATTGATGCATGTTACCATAGCCAAGGCTATTTCTGTTTCCAACCATCTGTTGTATTCCAATTAGTTTATTCAAATTTCTTTGCCCATCAGTGAACTTTTCAATACAATTTGTGAGATCATCAACTTTCAACTTCATATTATCAAACTCACAAGTCATAACTTCTAAGAGATGAGATTTTATCACACAAACATTTTTTCTGAAGTGATATCTTTTTCAATATTCAAGTAGAAATTTGTTTTTACTTATCAGATTGTCATTGTCATTTGATAAGGAATCAATTTTCACTTTCATTTTCTTATTCCTTCTTGATAGTCTTTTTAGCTCACGGAACATATCAATAAGAAGTTCATTTGGATCATTAATATTATCGCAAGTATTCGGCTACAAGGATAGATGGGGAAGTGTTTACTCTACTGCCATGAAGGGTATGTTAACTGTTTCATTTTCTAAATCTCTGTTTTCCTTAGATTCGGACTCATTTTGATCCCAAGTTTCCATTAGTCCTTTTCCTTTCTTTGTTTTCTGATCCTTCTTTTTCTTTTTGAGCATCTTAGCTTCTTTCTCTTTAGCTATTGGACAGTCAGCAATGAAGTGTTCCATACTCTTGCAATCATAGAATTGAGGCTTGAAAGATGAAGTTTGTCCCTTCCTTTTTACTAACTTCTTGCTTCTTTTGGCGTTTCCTTTCCTAAACATCTTTCTGAATTTTTTTTTTTTTGTAATCATGGATAATTCTTCTATGTCTACTTCAGTTCCATTATCATTATCAGATTAACTGCCATTATCGTTGTCATCAACAACTTTTAGTGTTGTTCCTCTTTTGCCTTTGTCATTGTCATAAAACTCTTAAAACCTTTTGAGTTTCATTTCATGAGTTAAGAGAAAGCCAATTAACTCTTCAGTGGGTAAGGTTTGCAAATCTTTTGATTCCCCCACATCCAGAGCTTTAGGTTGCCAGTTTTTTGGCAAGGCATCTAGAATTTCTCTATTTTGTTCACCAAGGAAATAGCTTTTCCCTTAAGACTTAAGTCCATTTGTAATGTTTGTGAATCTAGTGAACTTGTCGGTTATGCTCTCATTTAGCTTCATGGTAAATAATTCATAATCATGAAGCAAAAGCCCCAACTTCGATTCCTTCACTTGATTTGTCCCCTCATGGGTGACTTTAAGCAGCCTCCATATGCTATGGGCTGAATCTAAACCACTTACTCTGTTATATTCAGTGGCATCAGTGGCATAACATAAAATGTTCATGTCATGAAAATTCAATGTCATTTTGACATTGTCTTCAGCATCATATTCATCATTCTGTTTGGGCACTATTCGACCTTCAACACTTTTAGATGGAATGTCTAGTTCTTTTTCAATCAAGTTCTATATCTCAAAATTAATTGAGCATACATAGGTCTTCGTGCGATTTTTCCAGAATGTGTAATTATTCCCAAGAGATCTATTTGTTGAGGAACCCTCGATATAGGGAAGAGAGGAGATATTTGTCATAAGGATCTTTACTACAGGGTTGTTAAGCCGATAAAGAGTAGAGTAATGCTCTAATACCAAATGAAAAACCTTAGAAGTGGGTGAATAAAGTATTTGGAAAAATTAAAACACTTTTCAAAAAGATCTAATTTTTGAAATCCTTATTTTATTTTATTTTTAGATCGAGAAGTTTACCAGTTATGCAAAAAAGAGTTTTGTGCAGCCTTATAGAGTCGTCTAGGATCTAAATGATAAAAGACAAGAGATGTGCAATCAATATAGGAATAAATTTGGGTTGGTGAAAATCATAAAGATTTCTTTTGAATGATTGAAAACATTGAACAAAGAAGTTCGCAAGCTATTAGAATTAAATGCAAGAAGATGAACAAAAGATTTATAGTGGTTTAATCTTTAAAGATCTACATCCACTACCTTAAGCTCACACATAAGGATTTTAAACCAGATCTCTATTAACTCAGTCAACTCAATGGTGTTTATCTACACTAATTACACAAGAGGATCACTACACTTGGTTTTAGCCGAACCTTTTATCCAACTATAAATCAAGGCTCACCTTAAAAGGGTTCTACACCACAACCCTAATATACAAAAAAAGGATTATAGAAATGAAATAGAGATAGCTCACACCTTTGAGCAACTATGCAAACAAATTGAGCACCAATAACTTTTACTTTTTTGAACAATTTGATTTCACTTTTTGAAGCATAAATGAAAGGGGAGATTTTTTGTTTCTTTTTTCTAAAGTGCAGGAGTGTTTGTGAAGAAGATAGTACAAAAATCTACTTTAAAATCAAGTTTTGAAAGCTTTTATAGAAGTAAAAAGTAAGATACTAACGACTAGTTTCTTGCTGTTAGATTTTTTAGAGTTTTGGACCTAAGGATTGGACGAGGGTGCGTCCAAAAGATGATTCCAAAAGAGCACTTTTCTAAGAAGAAATATTTTGACACTATTCATAGAGTTTTGGACGAAACTGTTGGATGCAGAGCCATCCATATTACTCAATCTAAAATTCTGAAAACTTAGTACTTTGAAATATTTTTGCTTGTGTGCTTCAAGGTAGAAATAAATTGAATCATAAGGTAAAAAAGATATAGTAATTTACACAATTACCTTAACAAATAATTCCTAGTCTAAAGTTCTTTCACAAGGACTTCATGATCTTGCGAGTTGTTAGGCTGAAATTGTGCTTGATCAATTATCACTTCAGATTCTATTTCCTTAAGAGTTGCTTAGCAACATTATTAGCATGCCTTGAAAGAATTGGGGTGAAACATGTCCTATCACATATAGATCACACAAGTTAGTCCTCATGAATGTTTGTCATAAGTCAAAATATAGGAGAATGCCTTCCAGGCTAACAACAAGATACGACCATTATGAGTTCATGGTGATGGCTTTCACAGTGACTATTGCTCTAGCAGTGTTGATGGACCTCATGCATAGGATTTTTCAGTCATGCCTAGAGAAGTTTGTAGTGGTATTCATTGATGACATCTTGATCTACTCAAAGAGCCTAGATAAGCACACTGGACACTGAAGGCTAGTATTGGAGAGGTTAGGGGGGTATAAGTTGTATGTAAAGTTTAGCAAGTGCGAGTTTTGGTTAGATTCTTGTATATATGGTGAAGAAAAATGGCATTAAAGTGGACCTTGCCAAGGAAGAAACTATCTTGCCTTGGAAACAATCAAAGAAAATTACAAAGATTAGAAGCTTCTTGGGACTGGCCGGATATTCATAATGTTGATTAAGGGATTCTCCACCTAAGCTTCATAATGACCAGCTTATTGAGGAAAGATATTCTATTTGAGTGGAATGAGAAGTGCGAGAAAAGTTTTCAAGAGCTTAAAAAGAGATTGATGACTGCACCGATACTAAGCTTACCAGAAGAGAGAAAATCTTATGCATGTACATTGATGAAGGCTCATCACATATATATTATTGAGTGTTTTTGTGCTTTAATTATGGTAAATCCTTGTTGAAATCACCACTCACCACATTCTTTTCATTTTTTTTTTTTGTAGGAAATAAAGAAAATTCCAAATGGAGATGATAAAGACAAAATGAAGGAAGAGGAAGAAGAAAATAAAGAACCACACAAGCACTTAGAGTAAGAACAAAGGCGGCAGAAATCAAGAAGCAGGCGGCTAAGGGAACCATAACATCCCTACGCCGCCTAGCATATACGTGAATGTATATATGTGTACAGTAGGTGGTGGCCTAAGAAAGCTTAACTTCCCTAGGCCACTTAGTTATAGTATATGAATGTTATATTTTTTAGTTGGCGGCCTACAAAGTTTCCACTTCCCTAGGCTGCCTGATTACTATCTGCATATATATTAGTAATTTTAGTGGTAGCCTAAAGAAGTGTAACATCACTTCCTTGGGCCGCCTAGTATTTAACATAATAGCTAAGTTTTTCTAGAAATTTGGCACTCTGGAAAAACATGGTGGCCACTTCTCTAAGCCACCCATTTGTCTAGAATCACATATTTCTATAAATTTTCCATGATTTCTTTGTTATACAACATATAAACACTATTATAAACCTTAAAAACATATCCTTGGTTGGCTAGCAAAAAAGATATCTCTTAGGGGAGCTCAAAGAAACACCAAGAAGAGAAAGACCTTAGAGAAGCAAGGAGAAGAAGAAGGGGTTGTGGAAGGAAATCCAAGGAAAAAATAGTTCAAGTTCATGTATATGAGTGAAGTGCTTTTTTCTTGGTATTATACGTAAATAATATTGATGTTTATATGATTTTAATAGTATTTGAGGGACGAAACCTAATATGTGTTCTTGTATTCAGTTGTTATTATGATTTATTGAATTCCCACTCTTGTATTTGACTACTTTGGCATTGTTGTATTGGACAGAATATTTGGGCTTGGTTGATTTATTTAATTGATTGGTTCACTCTTAATGATTTCAAGAGATGGGCTTGCGAGTTGAATACCAAATTAATTGGTCCAATGTTTGTTTTCCTTTGATTAACTCGGGAGAGAGTTTGAAGGATTAGAACATGGTAGTAAACAGGTTTTCAATAGTGTCTAGAGATAGGGCTATTGGGGCTTCCAAGTACCTTTTAGGTGATGTAAGAGTGTGATACTTCCTTGGGTTAGGCTAATTAGGTAAAGATACCAAATAATTGAGCCCTTAGAAAGGAATCTCATAACTCGAGAAAGGGTGAGGTTTATTCTAGAAAACTTATACCGGTGCTCGAGTTGGGATTTGATGAACATAGTGATCTATTCTTTGCTTGACATGTTTTGGGAGATTTCTTCTTGTATATGGGTTTTCTTGTACTCTTTCTCCTTGACGATTCTTGTAACCTTTCTATCGTGGGTCTAATGTACTCTCTATTGTACTATTTTAGGTTAATTTAGTTATTTTTACTTACCTTATCTCTATATTCATTTTGGCTAGAAAATATTATTGCAAAGTAGTGGTAATTGCTAAGTTCTCATAGATTCGATACTTTCTATTCCCTATACTATAGGATGGGTATACTTACCCATATGTGTGGTTTTGCTGCTTAGCATTTTCATTTTAAAACTTTATTTTTATGGATAGTTTATACGATTTCCTACCTGCAAGCAAAATACCCCATCAAGTTTTTTGGCGTCGTTGCCGGGGATTGGTAGTTTCTTGAAAATCTTGTGTCTTGTTGATTTAGGTATGTATATATTTGTAAGTACTGTGTAAATATTTGTTTCTCCATTTGTGTATAGTACTAACTAACTGTTACTTGTATATATCCTTCCTTTTCTTTTTATACATTGTTTGTATGTTGTTTCAATTTTTTTAGTTATTGAGATAAATAAATTGTATTAGATTCTAGTGTATTGTATCATTTTATTTGTTATATTATTGTTTTTTATATTATGGTATATTACTAT